>CM028135.1:196317500-196340000 GCA_016271365.2 Neoceratodus forsteri | reverse complement strand
AGTGAAGGGGCAGATTAGCAGGATTAAATCAGGGAGGGATGGGCACAAGACCGGGGAGCAGGCTGAGGTACTAAATGAGTACTTCACCTCAGTTTTCACCAGGAAAATGGGGGTGCTGCATCATACATGGGAGGAGACAGAGATACTGAGAAAGGGGGGCCCTTACCGATCGGCAGGTCTGGGGAGAGGGGGAGGCATCACTGGCAGGTGGGGGGAGGGCTAAGCAGGGAGAAGGGGTACCGGAAGTGGAAATCACAGCTGAGAGAGTGAGGGAAGCCCTCAGCTCCCTTAAGACGGAGAAAGCACCAGGGCCGGATAAATTACATCCCAGAGTGCTGAAGGAACTTGCAGATGTCCTGGCAAACCCCTGGCAGAGCTTTTCACCATCTCTCTGAGGACAGGGTGGGTGCCCCAAGACTGGAAGGTGGCGCATATAGTGCCTATCCACAAGGGGGGATCAAGGGAGGTGGCAGGGAACTACAGGCCTGTCAGCCTGACATCGGTGGTGGGCAAGGTGATGGAGGGCATTGTCAAGGAGAGGCTAGGGGTGGACCTGGATAAGTCAGGGTGCCTGGACGATAGACAGCATGGATTCATCCCGGGGAAATCGTGTCAGACAAACCTGGTGGAGTTCTATGACTGGGTGACAAGTGCCTTGGACCTGGGTAGACCAGTGGATGTCCTCTATCTGGACTTCAGCAAGGCATTTGACTCTGTTCCTCATGTGGGCCTGTTGGATAAGCTGGGAGAAATGGGGTGGGAACCAGATGATCAGATGGATAGCAATTGGCTCCAGGACCGGACCCAGAGGTCGTGGTTGATGGGATAGTCTCATCGCCAAGGAGGGTCATTAGTGGGGTCCCACAGGGATCAGTCCTTGGGCCCCTTCTGTTCAACGCCTCAGTATCTGACATAAGGACAGGAATCAGGGTGAGATGAGTCTCTTTGCAGATGACTCGAAACTGGGGCGGTGGTGGATGGGGAGGAGGGAGGGTGGCCACAGGGGGACCTGGAGCTCTGGAAAGATGGTCTAGAAAGTGGAAGCTGAGGTTCAATGCAGGGAAATGCAAGGTACTCCACCTGGGGGCCAGAAACCCAGGTCAAGTGTACACCCTGGGGAAATGCTACAAGTCTCGATGGCTGAGAGGGACCTGGGGGTGGTGCTGGATGTCAAGATGAACAACTCTGAGACTTGTAGGAGGGCAGCAGCCAAGGCCAACAGGATGCTGGGATGCATCGCTAGGGGGATCACCTCCAGAAGGAGGGAAGTGATACTCCCTCTGTATAACTGCTTGGTGAGGCCGCACCTTGAGTACTGCGTGCAGTTTTGGAGAGCCACACTTAAAGCGGGACATTAACCTCCTGGAGAGGGTCCAGAGGAGGGCAACCAAAATGATTTGGGGCTTGGGGACAGGACCTATGAGGAGGCTCAAGAGCTAAATATGTACACATTGGAAGAGAGAAGGGACCGGGGGACATGATAGAGGTCTTTAGGTACATGAAGAGGGTAAATAGGGGAGGAACAGTTGGGGTGCTTCGAAGGAAGGAGGAAGGGGTCACTAGAGGGCATGGCTGGAAGCTGGAGGGGGGAAGATTCAGGGGAGAAAGGAGGAGGTGCTACTTCACTGAGAGGGTGGTGGAGCCATGGAATGCACTGCCTAGGGGGCTGGTGGAGGCAGAGACAGTGGAGGGGTTCAAGAGGGGGTGGGACAGGTACAGGGGAAGGGTTCTGGAAGCAAAATCCAATGCAGCAAGAATATCCGGAACTGGGAAGGGAGAAGCCAGAGAAGGCGAGGGGGACAGCAAGGTCAGCACCCAGGTTGGGGACTGACCAAACAAGCAGACACGAAAGACCATTAGGCCTATTCTGCTGGCATTTTAGTATGAAATCCACAGAGCTCGGTACAGTGAGCGCAGCCAGAGTGAAGTTTCTTGCCCCCCGCCCTGTGTGATTTATTTAGTGCTAGTGAATGGTGAGGGACTAATGGCACTAGAGTCTGAAGTCCACTGTTTATCCACAGGGAGAGGTACAGTGAGGGCAGGTATACTACCCCCATTAAACTGTGATTTATTAAGTGCTGGTGAAAAGTGAAGGATTGCCAGCAGGAACAGTTACAGTGAAGGCAGGTACAGTGCAGGTCCCCCTCCAAACTGTGATTCATTTAGTGGTGGAGAATAAAGAGGGGCAGACGGCACTGGCGACTAAAGTCCTATTTATCCAGAGGGACAGGTAATAGTGAGGGCAGGTACAGTAAAGGCCCTCTCTCCCACTGCAATTTATTTAGTACTGGTGAAAAGACAGGGACTAACAGCTCTGGGGACTGAAGTCCTGTTTATAGATAGTGCCAGGTGTAGGAAAGGCTTCCCCACGCTGATGTATTTAGTGCTGGTATAAGGTGAGGAACAGGCAGCACTGGAAACTGAGGCTCTCTGATCATGTGGGAGCAGGTACAGAGCAAGCCTAAAATTGTGGCGTCTGCTTGTACGTCTCCACACAGTGTGGTCACTACATCGGAGGTTGATGAGTGTGCCCCCTTCAGGTAATAGTGAGACATGTGGAATACAGAGTCCTGCCTCTAAACATGGGTCTAGTTTCAAGTCTGTGTTAACTGCCCGAGACCTTATAAAACTCCTTACATTCTGAATTCTGGGAACTGCTGGTACTTCTGAAACTCTGCCTCCCACTCCTGCTGCGTCCTTGGAGGTTTCATCTCTTTAATGAGGTGCCAGTCAACCATCGACAAACCAGATTCTGTTAGCCTGTGAAAACAGCAAACAATTGAAAGTTTAGAAACAGACAATGATGGCAGAAAAAGAGCAAAGGTCTATCCAGTCTGCCCGTGGTACCCTATCCAACCCTGGGACCTACTGTCCATCCAGAGTTCTAGCCCTCCCCATCCACCCCTCATCCCCCTCTCCCAGTTTTTGTCATCCTGAGCAACAACTATACCCTTCACCCTGACCCAGATGTGCTTGAAATCATTAATGGTTTTAGCACCCACCACCTCAGCTAGTAAACTGTTATGTGGTTCCACCACCCCTTCTGTAAAATAATACTTCCTTATGTCCCTCCCTCCCTTCAGCTGCCGCTTGTACCCTTGAACCGTTACTCATGCTAAATAAATTCCCCACAGTCCGCCTTGTTTATTCCTTTCAGGAACCTGGAGGGCTCAATCACAGCCTACCTCTCCCTTCTGCTCGCTAGTGAGTAAACACCCTGTGCGTTGAAGCGCTCCTTGTAGGACCTGCCCTGCTGGCCCAGAATCCTCTTCATCACCCCAAGCTGCACAGTCTCCAGCCTGTCCTCATCTTTCATGAAGTGAAGACTCCAGAACTGGGCACAGTACTCCAAGTGGGGCCTTCCCAAAGACCTATAAAGGGGCAGAATTACCTCTTTCCTTCTGCGGTCAATACCCCTCCGGATACACCCCAGCATCCTGTTTGCCTTACTATAGGCCTTTTTGCACTGGCTTGATTGTTTGAAGGTGTCACGGATGATAACTCCTATGTCCCATTCTTCAGCCGTAGTGCTGAGTCTTACCCAACCCATCAAGCGCTTAAGTCCTGGGGTTCTTGTTCCCCAAGTGCATCACCTTGCACTTTTTGGCACTGAATTTCAATTTGCCAGAAAGAAAAGAAGGGATGAGCACCCTGGTGGTCAATCCAGGGAAAGCATTTTAAGTGGTCAACCCCGGGAATGCATTTTATGTAGGTTCTACGAGATACTCCCAAAGGGACTGTAACATCTCAAAAATCACTGATGGCTGCATCAACCAGTGAACATCAGTCTTTTATGTGTTGAAATTTATAAATTGTTATTCAGTTGCTCTGGAAATTCTTATTTCCTACCGTTCTGCTTATATCTCATCAGCTTTTTCAAGGGACAGTTGTCCTATATTCATAAAGCATATATAAAAATGCATGCATCAGTATACATAACATTCAGCATTAGGCAAGGCAAATTTTATTTGTATGGCGCCCATTCCCGGAGGATCTGGGCACCTAAAAATAACAACAATACAAGTGATAAAACAAGAAAGAAGTAATAAATAAAATTCAAATCACAGTTTATTTATATATATTCACACACACACACACACACACACACACACACACACACACACACACACACACATTTTAGCAATAACTCGTATGGACAGGCAGGAGCAGTTAGTCCAACATAGGCCAGGCGGAAGAGGCGAGCCTTTTGCCTCTGTTTGAACACCCTAATTGAAGGGGCCTCCTGGACTGCAGGTGGTAGCAAGTTCCACAGGGTCAGCCTGGTGACACTGAAGGCACAATCGCCCGGTGTCTTGAGCTGAACCCTGGGAACATCTATGAGGCCCCTAGAAAAGGAGCAGAGGGAGCGAGCAGAGGTTGCAGATATCAGGAGCTCAGTCAGGTAGCTAGGACCAGGTCTGTATATGGCCTTAAAGGTGAGCAAGGCCACCTTGAAAAGGACCCTCCACCTGACTGGCAGCCAGTGCAGGGCACGCAGGACTGTGGTCACACGACTGGACCTGGACAGGCCAGTCAGTAACCAGGCTGCCGCATTCTGCACCAGCTGCAGCCTGCGGAGGGTCCCTCCCATGACCCTGAAGTTTACAGAGTTACAGTAGTCCAGCCTAGAGGTAACAAAGGCGTGTACTAGAGTCTGCAGCTCTTTGGGCAGAATGAGGATCTTGATCCTGGCAATGTTCAAGTGGTAAAACACTTCTGATTACAGACGATAACTGATCTTCAAAGGTCAGTCTGCGGTCCAAGATCACACCAAGACTGCACACTCTTGGGGAGGCCACCAACAGAGCAGACCCCAGGAAAAGACCTGTGTTAGCTCCAGGTGGCAACCCATCACACCTGGGACCCGGCTCGATCGCCAGCACCTGTCTTATCAGAGTTCAGTCGCAGCCAGCTGGAAGACATCCAGTCATTGATTTTAGCCAGACAAGTGTTAAGCACGTCTACAACATCGGATGTTCCGGGTGCAAGTGACAGATACAGCTGGGTGTCATCTGCATAGCAGTGAAACTCCATGCTGAACTGCCATATGATCTCACCCAGGGGCAGTACGTACAATGCGAACAGCATCAGCGATAAGATCAACCCTGTGGCACTCCACATGAAAGAGGCATTGGGGAGGAGTAGAAATTCCCCATCACCACCTGCTGCACCCTATCAGAGAGACAGGACTCAAACCATGACAACACCAGGGAGTCCACAATACTCACAGAGCCGATCCAGAAGCACGAAGTGATCCACAGTGTCAAAGGATGAAGAGAGAGCAAGGAAAACAAGAATTGACTTGTCTCCTCTGTCTCTAGCCCTGAGCAGATCATCTACCCTAACTAATGCTGTTTCCGTTCTGTGTCTGGCCCCAAAACCTGACTGAAATGGCTCATAGATGTCAAAGGACACGAGGTGATCCCCGAGCTAGCATTCAAATTTTACAAGTCAAAATACACTGCTTCAAAATTTAGCATATTTCACTGGTCACATATTTATTAAACATACAATCTTTGTAAGTTACCAATTTCTAAAACTATCATATCCCATATAAGCAACACGATCAGTGTGTTAAAAACACTGTAGCCACCATGTTGTAGGTGCCAATCTTCTGGGGGTCATGCAGCTCCTCGTGCATTTCTAGTCTGCTGCTTACACGCATCCTGATGCGAGGACATGTCTCACATCACATCCAGATGCTAACTGCACTCAACCAAGTACTATGTCAATAGGTGGTTTTGAAGAAGCCACAACCTCTGTGGTAATCCAGACATAGTGCTACTGTTATGTGAAATTAAAATCAGATTTCTTCAGCTCTTTTTTCTCCTTTCTGGCTCAGAGTTTCAAAACAGTTACAGGTTTCATGTTATAGGTTAAATATTGATAATGCTCTTAGTCTGGGTGTCGAGAGGTCAGGTTGAATAGCTCGAGGTTACGAACGGTTTTCCAATTTACACATATATTCCCAGATTCAAAGTTGCAAAATAAATATATATATTAATTACAGTGGCACAGTAGTGCCACTATAGTTGGGATTGAGTACCCCCATTTAAAGTTAAAGTGTTAAATTTTGCATCTTAACTTTGCCACCGTATGACGGATTTGCCTGAGGTTTGGCAGACATGGAGCGGTACCATAGATATCTGGATCTATCAAGTTTCGTAATGGTCGGATATACGATTGCTGAGTTATAAAGTGACATTCCGTAGCACATTTATGCCTTTTTGTGCATTCCTTGCTTGCGCCTACAGGTCGCACGATTTGTGCGACCAGTCCGAAAACTTCAGCAAACATGCGGCCGGGGTCCCCAATGTGCATTTCGAAGATTTCATGAAACAATATTAAATGATTTAAAAGTTATTCAAAAAACAAGTTTCCCATTATAATCAATGGGAAAAGTTAACAAAAAGTTCAACAGTGCTGCAAATGCAGTTTTTAGTATCGCAAATGACCCCCTGTAGTGTTGTAAGTCAACTATTTTTTTTTCAGTTACTGATCACAGAAATGCTTGGCATTTAGATTTGGGACCCTCTAGGGACACAATATTTTTGTGTTCACCTAGTCGGACCCCGAGGATGCTAGCCATGTCTTTGTTTTGGGGGGTTAAACACCCCAGAAATATGTTTTGAAATTTTGTAAAAAATAGCGCCACACCGATGACACTTTTGTGATTTCATTTCAAAAGTGTCATGATTTGTGACACTATTTTGCGACACTATGCCCAAATTACAGGAATTATTTGCCACCCTGCTGCAAAACAACGGTTTGGTCTTTTGGGCTGAAATTTGGAGAGAAGAAAGCCAACATCCCACAGATGTGCCTTTTGGTGGGTTAGTGACAACATATTGCATGGATGGAAAGTTATGGTGCTCTGAAGTCGACACTTTTCCCACAGACTAACACAGCGGCGTCCGCCACGCCTTTCGGGGCCTGCATCTCGGAAATGCTTCCAGATATGGACTTTTCATCGGGAAAATGCTTAGCCCCCCACTAGGGGGCTAAGTACAAAACTAGACAGGAAAGTCATAATTTATATGAAATTTATTTTTTTTCTTACATAGTACGGTTCCTGAGATATAAGCAATTTAGTATTCCAAGTGCTCATTTTCTGCTCCGAGGCCCATTATTATGCATACGTTCTTTGTATTCACTGTGTTTCTCTGTGAAGCTGTTGGTGAAAAAAAAAGGGTGTGCATTTTCGTTACTGTCACAGTTAGCGGTCCCACTTGCGTTTCCGTAACTGTTCACGTTAGTGTTCCCGTCTACGCCATGTGTGTTACCCTTTGCCTTTTTGTTTGCGCTTGCGTTACTGTTACCATTTGCGTTTCCATTACTGTTTCTGTTTGTGTTTCGTTTTGCATTACCATTTGCGTTTGCGTACGCATTTCCTTTGGTGTCATCGTTGCTGTTACCTTTAGCGTTTGTCTCCTATTGTGGTACTGTGACCATGCGCGTTACCATTTGCATTTCCGTATGTGCTTGTGTCTGCGTTTCCATTACTGTTTATGCCACCATATGCGCTACCCTTTGCGTTTTCATTTGCGTTTGCATTACTGTTAACATTTGCGTTCCCAATACTATTTTTCTTTGCATTTTGTTTTGCGTCACCATTGGCATTACCCTTTGTGTTTGTGTACGCGCTTCCTTTTGCGTTTCCTTTGGCGTCATCATTGCTGTTACCATTAGCATTTGTGTTTCCTATTGCAATACCATTCCCGTCTACGCCACCATGTGCGTTACCCTTTGTGTTTTCGTTTGCGCTTACGTAACTGTTAACATTTGCATTTCCATTACTGTTTTTGTTCGTGTTTCCTTTTGCGTCACCGTGTGCATTTCCATTTATGTTTGCATACGTGCTTCCATTTGTGTTTGCGTTTCTGTTTTTGTTTCCTTTGATGTCATCGCTGCTGTTACCATAACTGTCTGCATTTCCAATTACATTACCGTGCCTGTGTGCATTACGGTTTGCGTTTCTGTACGTGCTTCCATTTACGTTTCTGTTTTCATTAACATTTGCGCTTGTGTTTGTATTACAATTTGCGTTATCGTTTACATTTGCATCACCATGTGCGTTACCATTTGCGCTTGCGTTTGTGTTGCCGTTACTTCACTATTTATAGTGCACAGTCTCAAAAAGAAGGGAAATTCATGGCAAAAGACTCAGTTTAATGCATCAGTTAGGATTGTTCCATAGTGACAAAAGCGAGGAAATTCGATGTTAGGGTTCCCACTCACCCTTGCACCTCAACCCCACCACAGGCATCAGGATGTGCGTTGGGGTCGTCGGTCCTAACTCTCACCCCATTCTCCTCTGCTGCTACCTCAGCTTGTTTGCACATGGGATGGGGTGGGAGTTGAGACCAGCTGTTCAAATGCACCATGTCTGTTGAGTGGGAACACCAACATCGAATTTCCTTGCTTTTGTCACTGTGGAACAACCCTAACTGATGCATTAAATGGAGTTTATACACACACATACATTATATATACACACACACACACACACACATGCATACACGCACACACACACACACACACACGTTCTGCCCATATTAATCAAAATTGTACAGTGAAATAAAATGAAAATACATCAACTGATTCCCTCCAGAACAATCAATATACAACTATGTATGAAGTGTTAAAACACAGCTAACACAGTTTTTTTTTTTTATACAGTTCTAGACAGTCACTTACAGGGTGTCCATATCAAGACATTCGTGCCCTAAATTGTCTTGAACTGATTACATGTATATGCAAGTCAGACTCTGGTCTACACCAAATTCTAATATACTGGGTGGAAGCACTGCACTTTACAGGAGTTAGTCAGGGCAATGCACTCTATTTAAGAGTAGCCACTGTAGGCATTTCATAGTTGAGACCAAACTGTGGGGTTCCACCTTGTTTGGCTTGCTCACATTGGATTTCCAATCCAAAAAACTAAGGAAAAACCCGTTTTCCATGGAAATAAAAATAAAATGGCCAATTCAAGCAGTAAACTGTTTTACTTCTCAGATTTACCAAGGTGGTGGTGGTGGTGGGGGGTGGGTGGGGGTTGCGCACTGGACTACCTGTACCTCACAGCAGCAAACCTGCAGACAGACAGCAAGCCTGCACAGACAGACTGTCCTCACTGCAGCAAACTTGCACAGACAGCTTGTTACCACAACAGCAAACCTGCATATACTGCCCTCACAGCAGCAAACCTACACAGACCGCCGTCAAAGCAGCAAGCCTCTACAGACACCTCACAACAGCATGCATGCGGAGACAGACTCCCCCACAGCAGCAAGCCTGCACTGACAGGCCACCTTCACAGCAGCAAACCTGTACAGACAGCCCCATGGCAGGAAACCTGCACAGACTGCCCCCACAGCAGCAAGCCTGCACTGACAGGCCACCTTCACAGCGGCAAACCTGTACAGACAGCCCCCATGGCAGGAAACCTGCACAGACTGCCCCCACAGCAGCAAGCCTGCATGGACAGGCCACCTTCACAGCGGCAAACCTGTACAGACAGCCCCCATGGCAGGAAACCTGCACAGACTGCCCCCACAGCAGCAAGCCTGCACGGAAAGACCACCAGAGGGACAGATAAGAGGAGTAAAGGAGTATTTTACTACCAGTTTTGCATGACTCACTCCAACTTTCTGATTTTAGGAATTTGTTTCCCACCCTGTATATTTACAGTATGTTGGTACACGTACACAAACTTGGCAGCAGCGTTCAATGCTACTAGCCATGGATCCTCATACTAACAGACTGTCAGTAGTAGAGGCGAGGTCAGAAAACAGCATGGGTATCAGTTGCGTACATGCAGGAGACCGAGGAGTTGTGCACTGGATGGCAAGAAGGGCAGCTGCAACATAAAATGTTAAAAATAGGGTCACAAAGTATCTCAAGGCTCCTCACTGGTATCAGAGGAGGAGGAGGAGGAGGATCAGTGGTTGTGACACCCAGTGGAGCTGAGACTTTTTTTTTATTATTTTTTTTTTTTAAAGAGATCGGAGTCCGAGCCACGTCAATACATGGTATTACTACCATACAGACGAAAATACTACCAGGTGAAAGCAGCTAGCAGTAAATACTTCCCAGTCCTAAAAATGATCTCGACCCCAGCAGACCACCCTCACAGCAGCAAACCTGTACAGATAGCCCCCACAGCAGCAAGCCTGCAAAGATTGATTACCCTTAACAGCAAACAGCACAGAGACCACCCTCACAATAGTTAACCTGCATGTAGAGAACATCCCCACAGCAGCAAGCCTACACAGACTGCCCCCACAGCAGCAAGCCTACATGAACAGACCGACCTCAAAGCAGAAACACAGGATTTGTTGGCAGATAAGGACCGCTTGGCCCACCCAGTCTGCCCATTTTTCCCTACCTAAAGAATCACCATAGACCCTACTTGATCTCAGTTTTTCCCTTCCCCCATTCCTTTCCACTAAGATTCACTTATGCCTATCCCATGCATTCTTGAACTCATCATTGTTTTCACCCCTCCACATTGACTGGAAGGCTGTTCCACAAATCCACCATCCTTTCTGTGAAGTACTTCCTCACATCTCTCCTTAATCTACCCCAAGCTTCACAGAATGTCCCCTTGTTCTTGTGCATCTTTTATTTCTGAAAAATAGTTCCCTCCTGTACCTTGTTTACCCCTGTGAGGTACTGAAAGGTCTCTAACATATCCCCCCACCTCTTCCAGGGTGTGCCTATGGAGTTCCTTTAGTCTCCCTCTCCTCGAAGGGCTTTAGATGCAGACCCTGCACCATTTTAGTTGCCCTCCTCTGGACGGCATCCACTCCGTCTCTTTTTCCTCTTACTTTTACTCAATTGTTTGATACCGAGGTTTGTGCCTTCACTATGCCCCCCCTTTTAGCTTCGTCAATTGTTGCTCCACCCCACCTAGGTCACCCCCTGCCTGGTCATCTCTGAGGCCTACACAGACGGATTGCCCTCACAGCAGTAAACCTGCAGACAACCCTCACAACAGCAAAGCTGCACAGACTGCCCTCACAACAGTAAATCTGCACAGACTGCCTTCACAACAGTAAATCTGCACAGACAGACTGACCCCTCACAACAGTAAATCTGCACAGAGAGACTGACCCCTCACAACAGTAAATCTGCACAGACTGCCTCGACAGCAGCAAAGCTGCACAGACAAATTGCCCAGACAGTGGGACAGATTGCACTGACAGCAGACAAACTGCACCAACAGCAGCAAACCTGCACGGACAGATTGCCCCGGCAGCAGCAAACCTGCACAGACGGACAGCCCCGGCAGCAGCAAACCTGCACAGACGGACAGCCCCGGCAGCAGCAAACCTGCATCGACAGACTGTCCTGACAGCAGCAAGTCTGTACACAGACAGACCCCATCACAATGGCAAACCTGCACAGAGCACTCCCACATCAGCAAGCATGCAAAGCAAGCCTGCCCTCATAACAGCAAACTTCCAGGGACAGACTGCCCCAACAGCAGCAAACCTGCACAGACAGTCTACCATCACAACAGTAAACCTGCACAAAACAGACTGTCCCCAAAGCAGCAAACCTGCACAAAACAGACTGTCCCCAAAGCAGCAAACCTGCACAGACAGACTGCACCCACAGCAGCAAGCCTGCACAGACACACTGCCACCAAAGCAGCAAACCTGTACAGACAGACTGCCCCTAAAGCAGTAAACCTGCATACACAGAGCACCACCACAGGAGCAAGCCTGCACAGAAAGACAACCCCACAGCAGCAAGTCATCACAGACTGCCTCACAGCAGCAAACTTACACAGATTGTCCTAATACCAGCAAGCCTGCACAGACAGACTGCTCCCACAGCACCAAGCCTGTACAGATACACTGTCCCCATGGCAGCAAGCCTGCACAGACACACTGCCCCCACAGCAGACTGCCTTCCTGGCAGCAAGCCTGTACAGACACACTGTTCTCACAGCAACAAACCAGCACAGGCAAACTTCCCCCACCACAGTAGTTTACCTGTATGGGCAATTTTCCCCCATAGCAGCAACCACACCACCAGACAGTGTGCACAGAGTTGTGTAGATTAATAATTTTTTCCTCCAGAGTCAGCAGGACGTGGAAGTAGCTAGGTGATAGGACAAAAACAAGAATGTATGATGGCGGTTGGTACTCATGGGCTCCACACTGCGTGGAACTCCAATGGCTTGGTAGTGTGTGGGGAGTGACTACTGGGGCTGGGAGATTGTCGGATGGTGAACTGTAGACTGAAGACAGGCAGAGACTGCGGTCTGGGGAGCAAACAGCTACATGAAAAAAAGGCGTTGATGCAAGGATACGACAGTGTTGTATTTTTTATATCATTATTAAATTGTGTTATTTTCATTAAACTCCATATTGTGTTAAAACCAGTACAAAGAGCTTACAAAATAGGGGCATTGACAGGTAAAATCAGCAATATTTAATTTTATACATTTCATTGTCTCTGGGTAGAGACATGCAGTCTGGGTAATGAAACGGGGTATATGATAAAATTCTTGTTTGAAGACCTGACTGTTATATAAGTGTAGGTTTAACGCAGTCGAAATGAACACACCAGACCCCTGAAGGTGCTGCTGGCAAACATCAAATCGAAAAGCATAAAAAAAAAAAAAAAAAAAATGATGGTGCACACAGCGAAGACTACTGATAAATGTACTGACCAAAGTGCAAGGTGTACTCCAGGTATCGTCTACAGATTAGGCTTTATCAGGGATACAAATTAATCTATTTATCAACAGCTTTCAGTGTGCGCGCTGCCATTTCTTTAATGCTTGTAAATTAAGGTTTACCAAGACCAATCCGGTGATGAAACAAAGATACTGCCAGCACACAAAGGCTTTGAGGCCTATCCAGTCTGTACAAAACATGTCTATTAGTGGGAAATGCCCCCAGTGGTCATTTCCCCACTTCCTCCCTCCAGCTGCTCCATCCATTCCCTTCCCATGTACCATCCCTTGGAACAAGGGCCTACCATCTGAATTATATGCTGAAGAGCTAAGCTCTGCTGTGGAACTGGATCCTTTGAAATACGGACTAAGGTGGTGTTTCCAAACAGGGGCTATATTCTCATTTAGATGGTTGGTTTCAGTATTTAGAAACTCATGGATTAAAATAATTTTTAATACTATACTACCAAGTTGCCCAACTGTCTTTTTTTTTTTGCTCCTTACTTGCCCCCTGGCCTGCCTCTCCTTCCAGCTGCTCATGGACCCCCTCGCCCTGACCCCCTTCCACTCACCTCACATCGCGGCCATCCAGGGGTGGCCCAGCGTGTCCCTTCGCCAGATGGGTCCCTCTCCTCCGAGGGCGAAGGCGCCAGGAGGGGAAACCAGCGTGCTACTTAATCAGTCCCTGGGCGCTGCTGAGGTGGATTCCGGGGCATCAGGGTACTCGAGTTAGCAGGAGCCGGCAGCCATCATCCGGCCAACCAGGAGGCTGGGGTTTCCGCTTTTCTCCCAGGGGCATGGCGTGCCACGGACATCTAGGCCAAAGCCGATGTTCACCATGCCTCAGTGTGCAGTGGGCTCGCTTGAGCTGTTGCTCCCGACCCTCCGCCGGAGAGCGGCAGACAGCGAGTCGTCCCCTCCCTCCCGGAAGAAGCGAGCAGTCGTGGGCGCCAAGCTTCTCTCCTCGGCTGGCTTCCAGCGACCCGTGTCTGTTCCAGAACCCGGGTTGCCGGTGTCGCAAGCGGAAAGCCAACCACTGCGTCGACGAGCTGGCGCGACTTTGTCTTTTAAAGGTCCATCAAGGAGATGACACAGCGTGTCACTGGGGAACATTTCAACTGCATATTTTTGTGACAATAACACTGTTCATTGTATATGCATATGGGTGCTGTAATCCGCATTTCTTATGGTGCAACAAGGGTCTCTCATGCTGGCTGGACGAGAGGACTTAGAAGCAAAGCTGAGTGGTTCTGTCTGCTCAACCAGCACGAGACACTTGTTACTACGCAAGAAACACAGATTACATCACCCATGACACATACTGGTAGCACCACATATGAGCTTGTATTATTGAGCGCTACAACATGAGCGACTCAATAATACTGCTCATATGTAGAGAGAGTAGGGGAAAAGAGCTCCGTATCACTACAGAGAGTGTAGCGCTGAAGGATACATGCTACACTCGCATGAGAGAGAGGATAAAGGAAAGAATTTGGCCAAGTCCTGCCGAGCTGGCCATGTGGTGTAGTGGTTTAACATCGCACTCCACAGCCTGTGGTGCCAGGCCTGATCCTGGTGCAGGCAATATTTTTTTGCTTCCAGGGGAGTATCTACATTTTCTAAGTCCACTCCCCTGGAGTTGAGAATCCTTATTTTGGGCATGTGTGGGGCAAAGCCCCTGCATAAAATGAAGGCGTAGTGGATGTTTTAGAGGACCGTCGCAGTTGCAGCGGTCTCTCTAAAGGAAGTAAACTCTTCTAGCGCGGGCTTATTTTTCACTCTAATAAGCGGCGCGGTAAGGGACTCGCCCTGATCACATAAAACCATACATATTATATGGCAACAGAATGCTTATAATATGTATATGGATTTTTTTGACAAGGAAAATTGGCAGGCTTTATTTTATTATTGTCCCCATGTGTGTATCTGGCATGTTCCACCGTCCTATACTGCGGACATGCATGGCACACTGCGTTCGGCATGGTGGTTCAGGGGCTGTACGGTAGTAGCTTTAGCATGGTGGCACAGAGGCTGTAGGTTGCTATGAAATATCAAGATTTTTTATCTTTTCGTTCCTGTTGTTCCGGAAATTAGTCAGTACTATGGACCATGCCGTTTGCTGCATGGTATAAGTGAAAACAAGCTGCAAACAGCTAAGACAGGAGTGAGCACATCAAACGCGCAGTACAAGGAGACAAATGTACACATAATTATATCGCAATGGATCAAATCAACGAGGTGAACATTTGTATCTCTTATTACGTGCACAGCCATCTCCTCGCCCAGTGTGTCTGACACGCTCGCTCCCATTTTCACTGTTTACTACTCGCGTTCACTTTTACAATGTCGCAAACCATGCGGTCCATACCACAGTGTAATTTACGGATTAACAGAAATGAAAAAAAAAATTATTTCCATTTCTTTTTTTGACAACCTACGGCCTCCGCACCACTGTGCCGAAGCCACTATCCTACAGATCCCACACCACCACACCAAGCTCACAGTGTGCCATGGGCATCCACAATACAGGATGACTGAACATGCCAAAGGCTCACAGGGACCAAAAAAATTAATAATTAAAAAAAAAAAAACTCCATATACATATTTATATTATAAGCATTACATTACCATATACTAGGTACATGGGTGACGTAATATGTGTTTCTTATGGTGTAACAAGGGTCTCATGCTGGCTGGGCAGACAGAACCGCTCAGCTTTGCTTCGGCAGTCCTCTTGCACCAACCAGCATGAGAGACCCTTGTTATACCGTAGGAAACACAGATTACAGCACCCTTATACATATACAAAATGTACAGTTTGTGATGCTTGGCCAGCTGGTTATGATTGTTCTATGATTTGTAATATAGAATGTGGTATGTGACCTGTCTCACAGGAGCCATCCTGTGCCCGTGGGATGACATCTCCCCCAGGTTTCAGTTAAAATGACAGGATATATGTTAAACAGCAGGGCTCTGTAATGTGATTAACTTCCAAGTAGCTTTTTATGGCCGTGTTGATAAGCTGTGCTTCTTTGAAGCCAAGAACTAAAATATCCATTTTATGACATCTTCAGAGGAAGAACAGTTAATTTCAGCTGGTGTTAAAAAACTATATGGCACCTAAGTGAGATATGGTAGAGTTAGTCATAAAAGTCCTGTGATGTCTTAGAAAAGCAGGAAACCACACTAGATCAAAGGAAAGACTCAAGATCAAAGAGTCATATTGGGAAATTAGTTTTTACTGATGTCACCTTATTTAATATACCTGCTGAGTGATAAGACATCCTGGTCGTATAATTTTTAATATACAAGGAGGAGCTAGGTGACATCATGGAAGAGGCAGGTTTAGAGACAGTTTAAACTATTCTGTATCTTATTTTTAGACACACTTTTCCTGTTGGACTCTGAAACAACATCATCTAACTATAAGCACTGTAAGCAGGTAATACTACATTAGTTAGACGAGTCTAATTGTAGTAGGAGTTTATGTTTGTACTTTTTTTCCTTGTTTTCTTTTAAGTGATTGTATGCTTTGTGATATATTGTTCTGTGTTTACATTTTACATATTTTTTTATCCATTTTCTAAGTAAACCTCTTATTTTAAAGAGGTTGCCTGGTGTGCCTTCAAAATTCTTTCTTTTGCATGTGAAGTATAGATGGTTAAAGTTGACAACTGTGCATAAGCTTAATGGTGTTACCGAACTAGAAAAAGGTAAAGAATACCTAAGGTCTTTTCATAGAGGTCTAAGGGTTTATTTTGGATACCTGGTTAGATGCCCCTTGGCGAAAGATATCTGGTATTCCCCGAAGAGAGATTAGCTGAGCCTGTACATTTGGGTACGCTAGCATAAGGTTCACAGTTTGAATCCCTCCAGAACTTGAGACCAAAGGTGCTTCAGATCCACAAACAGACAGAAGGGTTACCCTGTTCTGTTACCTGTCCACAATACTGCACTCGGAGGTTGGCACTGTGGGAGCAGAGGGCCTGACCTGCTGAGTGGGTTTGTGACAGATTGGTTGGCGGCAGTGCTGATAATTTTCATAACACAAGCTTTATACTGTTCAGTGTATCAGCTTAATACTATACAGCTCACTTGCAAAATAAGGCAATGATTTATTTTTAAAAAGGAAACAGAACTATATCATTTGGCTTACAGTCAAGTTCCTACCTGTTTTTTTTTTTCTAAAGTGCAAGTTACATTAACCGTAGTTAGGGAAGAAGACGGCTTCCAACTACTGTGGGCACACTGTAGACTACTTGAGGCAGTTGTGCAAGGACAGAGGAGTCCTGTACGAGGTGAGTGCCACCAAGCAGAACCTCGTGGATGCCCGGATGGTAGCAGATACCCAGAGCATCAAGTCACTGACTGACTGTAAAAGACCAAACCTTGAGTGTGGAAGGGCTAGTGGCCAGAGCAGTGTCCAGATCCGATGAGGATGACAGCAGGGCCAGCACCAGCGACGGGCCACAGCAGCAGGGGAAGGTCATCAGCATTCTGGAGCCAGAAGTACTCAGGCTGCAGAATGAGTTGCGCAGAATGGAGCTGGAGTTCCAGAGGGAGGCTGAGCGAGAACGCCGAGAAGTGGAGTGAGAGAAGCGAGCCGCAGAGGAGAAGAGGGAGCGGGAACAGCGAGATGCGGACCGAGAGGAGTGACAGCACCAGAGGCAACATGAACTGGAGAAGCTACGACTCCAACCACCAGCACCAGAGCAGGTAAGTGGCTTGGGTTTAACTGGAACTATAGGACTGGGTTACAAATTTAATTCCAAATTGATAGCCAAATTTAAAGAGGGGGCGGATATGGATGCCTTTTTAAATTCCTTTGAAAAAGTTTGTATTCAGGCTAAAATTCCTAGAGAGTTCTGGAGCTTCCAGCTATCCCCGCTACTTACCGGGAAAGCTCAGGATGCATTGGGTCAAATGGACAATGAGGACAATAATGACTACAGCAAACTTAAAGCTGCACTTTTAAAAAAAAATTTAATTAACTGGTGAAGCATACAGAGCTAAATTCTGTAAGCTCAGGAGAAGTCCTGATATGAGCTACGAGGAGCTAGCCACGAAACGACGTCAGTTTTTAAAACGTTGGTGGGAAAGAATTGAAGCAAACTCTGTAGATAAAACTGAAAAATGCTATTTTATTATAACAGCTTTTTTGGGCATGCCCAGCAGAGCTGAAAACCTGGCTGGAGGACAGAGATCCCAAAACAGTGCAAGAGGCTGCTGAACTCTCAGACCGCTATGCCAAGAGCAGACCTGCTCTGAGAGTGAATGGGGCAGGCGTGGCAGTGCAGAAAGGGAAAAGCTTGCCTTCAGGGCAGCTAAAACCTTCACTGCCTCCACCAAAACCAGTTAGCCCCAGGTTTCAGAGAAAAGATTTCTCTGAGAAAAAAAATGAATGTTGGGTCTGTAGAGAAACTGGGCATATTGCCAGACAGTGTCCCAAAAGAATGAGCAATATGCAGAATGGTACTAGGAAAGAAGTGAGTTGTTTGTGTGTCCCTGGAAGCATGCCTGTGAACATGAGGGAACAAATGCACCTAGTCACGGTGAATGGTGTACAGACACAAGGGTTAAGGGACACAGGGGCATCCCTGACATTGGTAAAAGAGGGGATCTGATAGAGCCTGGTCAGCTTATACCCAATGAATTTGTGACTGTGCAAGGGTTCACTGGTGAGGAGACCACATTGCCACTCGCTAGTGTTCTCCTCGACTGAGGGGGAACTGTGCCTCAGGTGGCTGTAGCCAAAACGTTAGCAGTGGATGTCATCCTTGGCAACAACCTCAAACAGGAGATGGTGTGTGCAGTTACCCATAGCCAAGCGGCAAGGAAAATTGTAGTTCCCTGAACCCCACAGAAGCCATTGTGGATATCACTGGGAGGCTGGTTCCCCTGCCTGTGTCTCCTGATATGGAGACTAATGAAAAGGGGGCAGAAATTTCCCCAGTAGCAGTTAACCACACAGCTACGGAGGGTTACTCCGAAGAGGGAAGGGTGACCCATTGTCAGAGGGTTAGGGATGACAGTGATTCTAAGTGCCCTGACACTAGTGCTAGGGACCCTAGTTTAGAGACTGAAGGGGACCTGTCCCGTGCCTTGGGAATGTGTGAGGAGTTTGCAGCTGCTCAGAGAAGTGACCCCTAGTCTAGAGAAGCTGAGGGCTTGGGCAGACTGACGGAGCACAGGGAGGTGACGGAAGACATAAGGTTTACTGGGAAAATGGACTGATGTATACTCAGGCTGTGCAGACAGAGGGAGTGGTGAGAGGCAGGCAGCTTGTCATTCCCCAGGGGTATCGTGAGCAGTTGTTCAAGACTGCACATAATATTCCCTTGTCTGGTCATCTGGGAATCGCACGTGCCACGCAGCGGTTGGGCCAGAATTTCTACTGGCCTAACTTCACCCAGCAGGTGAAGGAGTATTGCAGGTCTTGTCACCGGTGCCAAGAAATAGGGAAGGCGGGTAAGAAAACCCAAGCCGCCCTGATTCCATTGCCCATGGTGGAGGAGCCATTCCAGAGGTTGGGAATGGATATTGTGGGGCCTTTAAAAATACCTCCAGCTCCTCATGGGAGAGATTCATCCCGACTGTGGTGGATTATGCCACCCGGTACCCTGAGGCAGTTGCACTATCCTCACTGAGGACAGACAAAGTGGCAGATGCCTTACTTGGGATTTTCTCCCATGTTGGGTTTCTGCAGGAGGTTATCACAGATCGAGGGGGTTCCTTCATGTCGGACCTGATGAAATGTTTGTGGGAGAAGTGTGGGGTGGTGCACAGATGCACGACACTGTATCACCCACAAGCCAATGGGCTTGTGGAAAGATTTAATGGTACACTGAAGTCAATGCTCCGAGCATTTGCTGAACAGCATGGGAGGGACTGGGAGAAATACCTTCCCCACCTGTTGTTTGCATACAGGGAGGTACCCTAAGAGTTGACAGGATTTTCTCCCTTCAAACTCTTATATAGACGCCGGCTACGTGGGCCCCTAGACTTGATCTGGGAGGACTGGGAAGGCAAGCATGCCACCCAGGGAACTCCCATAGTGGATTACGCCCTTAGGTTTAGGGAAAGGCTGAAGGAGCTTATGGGGACAGCCCAGAGCAACCTGGCAGCTGCCCAACAGAAACAAAAAGTGTGGTATGACCGCCAAGCCAGAGCTCGCTCGTACATGGTGGGTCAGGAAGTCATGGTCCTTATCCTGGTCCGGAAAGACAAGCTGCAGGCTAAGTGGGCAGGACCGTACAAAGTAGTTAGGAAGGTAAATGACGTGAACTATATCATATAGAGTTACCTGACAGAAGACAGACAGAAAGGATATACCATGTCAACATGATGAAGCCATAAGCTAATAGGGCTGACATGGTGTTCGCAGTATGTAGTCCTGTGGAGGGGACGGACGAAGGAGACCCCCTTCTGGACTTGCTGGAAGAAAGCAAGCAGGAGTCCTCTGTGGAGGCAGTTAAATTGTCTCCCCAGCTGGCCCCGGACAAGATCCAGGAAGTAAGGGAGATTTTAGCAGACTTTGCCCCACTGTTTAGCGCCAAGCCTGGACTAACCCCCTTAGCAAAGCATGATGTGGAGACAGGGACACAGACGCCCATACGGACAGCATATCAGGCGTCAGAGGCTGTCCAAAAGGACATTAGGAGGGAAATGGAGGAGATGCTGAATTTAGGGGTAATCCAGAGATCCCACAGCCCCTGGGCCTCACCTGTAGTCCTTGTGCCCAAACCAGATGGCTCTACTCGTGTCTGTGTGGACTATCATGGACTGAATGCAGTCACGAAGTCAGACACCCACCCGATGCCCTGGACGGATGAACTCCTGGACAAGTTGGGAGGGGCGACCTACCTTACGACCATTGACCTGACCAAGGGGTACTGGCAGGTAGAGTTAACGGACAGAGCTAGGGAGAGGTCGGCCTTCATCACTCCGATAGGCGTATTTGAATTTAAAGTAATGCCTTTCAGAATAAAGAATGCCCCGGCCACTTTCCAAAGGTTGGTGAACCAGGTGTTAAATGGTGCCGAGGAGTAGGCCGTGGCGTACCTGGATGACACTGCCATCTTTAGGGGGTGGGGGTAGGAAGAAGTAGGCTGCTGGTCAACTAGGAACTGCAGCTTATCCAGTAGATAGGGAAATGGGCAGACTGGGTGGGCCAAGCGGTCCTTATCTGCCATCAAATTCTATGTTTCTATGTTTCAATGCCAGCTGGGAGGAACATCTGTCCCACCTTAGGGAAGTGCTGGGCAGGATACAAAGGGCCGGGCTCACTGGCAAAGCTGAGAAGTGCCAGGTGGCCATGGGAGAAGTGGCATACCTTGGGCATGTGGTAGGCCGGGGACAGCTCCGTCCTAACCAAGCAAAAATAGAGGCGATCTAGGCTTGGCCCAGACCAGAAATGCAGAGGAAGATCAGGAGGTTTTTTTTTTTGGGGACAGCAGGGCACTATAGGAATTAGTACCAAATTACAGTACCCTGGCTGCTCCCCTATCTGACCTGGTAAAGAAAAGGATGCCAAAGAAAATTACCTGGGAACCAGCCTGTGAAAAAGCCTTTACCAGACTGAAGGAGGCACTGTGCAGTGCTCCAGTATTGACAGTCCTGACTATAGCAAACCCTTTATAGTTCAGACTGATGCCTCAGACATGGGTATTGTGGCACTACTGAGTCAGACATCCAACCAAGGGAAAGATCACTCGGTAGTGTACCCGAGTAAAAAGTTACTTCCCAAGGAGCGGGCATACTCTACTGTGGAAAAGGAGCGTCTTGCCATAGTGTGGGCCCTAAAGAAGCTAGAGCCATACTTATATGGGCAACATTTTGTGGTTCAAACTGACCACAACCCCCCGGTTTGGCCGACGTAAATGGGAAAAACTAATGGCAGATTGTTAAGATGGAGTCTTGCCTTACAAGGGTATGACATGACAATCTTACATAGGGCTGGAGCGAAAAATCAGAACAGCGATGGCCTTTTGCGTCTTTATGAGGAGTGAACTGATGTGGGAAGCTCATCCCATGCAGGGGATAGAGCCCCCAAATTCAGTCTAAGTGGGGAGAATTTGTGACTCTTGGCCAGCTGGTTATGACTGTTCTATGATTTGTAATATAGAATGTGGTATGTGACCTGTCTCACAGGAGACATCCTGTGCCCTTGGGATGACATCCCCCCTCCAGGTTTCAGTTAAAATGACAGGATATATGTTAAACAGCAGAGCTCTGTAATGTGATTAACTTCCAAGTTGCTTTTTTATGGCTGTGTTGATAAGCTGTGCTTCTTTGAAGCGAAGAACTAAAATATCCATTTTATGACGTCTTCAGAGGAAGAACAGTTAATTTTAACTGGTGTTAAAAACCTATATGGCACCTAAGTGAGATATGGCAGAGTTAGTCATAAAAGTCATGTGATGTCTTTGAAAAGCAGGAAACCACAGTAGATCAAAGGAAAGGCTCAAGATCAAAGAGTCATATTGGGAAATTAGTTTTTACTAATGTCACCTTATTTAATATACCTTCTGAGTGATAAGACATCCTGGTTGTATAATTTTTAATATACAAGGAGGAGCTAGGTGACATCATGGAAGAGGCAGGTTTACAGACAGTTTAAACTATTCTGTATCTGATCTTTAGACACTTTTCCTGTTGGACTCTGAAACAACACCTAACTATAAGTACTGTAAGAAAATAATAATACATTAGATAGACAAATCTAATTGTATTGTGGTAGGAGTTTATGTTTGTACTTTTTCCTTGTTTTCTTTTAAGTGATTGTATGCTTTGTGATAGATTGTTGTGTG